>CP139509.1:448315349-448338465 GCA_021014915.2 Artemisia tridentata subsp. tridentata | reverse complement strand
AGGGTTGTTATTATATAGTTGAAATGGGATGTTACAGATGTTTCAACTTATACATTAATTTTCTATTACTAAGATATTAAATTTGATAGAAAATTAGTCTGAAAATGACAGCATGCTTATTTCTGTTGTACACTATGTTTTATTTTTTGTAAGTCTGAAAATTAGGTGCATTAAAGTGTTGTAAATCATGCTTTATTTCTTGTAAGTCTGAATTTTAAGACTAAGAGGAGAGATATTCATCCCTACATTATACATATATAGCCATATATAGCAGGGTACTCGCGCGTTGCTGCGACTGCAACGCGCGGGTACCCTGAAATTAAATTTTCCGGTGAATAGTATTTTAGTTTATTATGTTCTTTTTGACAATAAATTTACGAATATCAAGAATTTTGTTTAGTCCGTGCCCGTTCGGGCTCGAGCCCGTTTGGCCTGCACCGGTTCGGGCTCAAGCCCATTTGGCCCGTTGCCCGTTCGGGCTTGAATATTTGTATAATGTGCTTTATTATTTGTATTAGTAACATTTAATGTATGAATTGTGTTTAATTTGGTTGTACAATATGCTTGATAATTTGTATTTCTTATGTAAGGGGTGTTTTAATAGCTGTATTAATTGTATTTATTGACCAGTTAATTAATTGACTACATTAAAAAACATTAATGTGGTTTTCTTTTTTTTTTTTTTTTTTTTTTTTTTTTTTTTTTAATATGTGCATTAAAGTGGTGTACATTATGCTTCTTATTTTGTAAGTCTGATAATTATATGTATTAAAGTGGTGTACATTATGCTTCTTTTCTTGTAAGTCTTAAAATATTACAAGCATTGAAAGCTATACTTGTAACAACCTAGACTTTTTAAAGACACTTAAATTTCTAGGCTTTTAATTATATGTGTATGCATCTTTCCTATTAAAGAAATGTTTTTGGTCTTAAACATTTTAAGACTTCTAAATATAAATGTCCTAAATACATTATAAGGTAGTATAGATAGGGCCCGTTGATATAACCCCACCCTTCTCTTTTGTGTTACTTCGAGCAAAAGGGAAGGAGAGAGAGAGAGAGAGAGAGAGAGAGAGAGAGAGAGAGAGAGAGAGAGAGAGAGAGAGAGATATCTAACTATAGAGGTACATTCAGTTATCATGTATCTTCTTGTGTTTTTATAAATTCAGAGAACGCTTCGATGATTATAGGGTTTTATACTTTTATCCATTGAAATGTGTAAATTTGTTTACTTGTTCGGTTATGTATTTGATGATTGTTATTGTTTCAAGTTTACTGACAACTTTCTTTTTTATAGGAGGATTGTGTTGGAATTTCATAAATTAAACATAATAAACATCATAATAATGTGGAAGCGTAAAAAATATATAATTGCAATTACTTAATCTAAAAGTAAATAGTATGTGTATCTCTTGCAATTCTTCAACAAGCAATTAATTAGATGAACTCTAATTAGGGTTTATATGAATTTACGAACTGTCCTTTACCATTTAACAATTCAATCCAAGATACAAATAATAGTGTGTTTGTACCACGTTCTTGTACACACGTACTATTAACGAATTAAAGTAAATGTTAGTTTAGACAACACAATAACCAAAACAATTTTGTTTATAAAAAAGTTGAAACCGAAAACCCTATGGGTTTGAGTATTCGGCCGATCACACAAAAGAGGAAGAACAAAACAATTTTTAGGGTTAACTATGTGTACAAGAGATGACAAATAATGACTCTAAGCCTTGTTTATATAGTTAAAGAAACTTAGTGTCCAAGTTATGTTTGGATTGGGATAAACCCATCCAAACCGATCGGCCTAATGTATTAGGGAGGGATCCGGAACCTTCTTGACATCTAATTTCATTCTAGTCATTCTCTTTTGTACTTAACGACCGTTAGTCAATTATCATTAATTACTTAACGCTCGTTAATCGATATTGTGTATATAATAACTAAATACAACATTTTATATTTAATTACTAAACTTTAATTCTCATACGTAAAGTGTGCAATCCCGTGGTCTCAAGTTCGATCCCAACATACACTATTAATTTATGTCCATAAAACTAACAGATCGTTCTAGATCAGATGTGATAGATATGGTCTTTGTTAAACACTTGTATTCTCTTAATCGTCCAACCAAAAAAAAAAAAAAAAAACATAAAAACTTATTATTACAATTTTCTTTTTCTTAATTTAGAGGAAAGTTATTTTACATACCAAACTTATCTTACATACCAAGGGACTCATCCCTACCATCCATTTAAAATGAAATCAATGGTTGATATTAAAATAATTTTAATATCTCACCTATTTTTTATAATTTAAATATCTCTTAAACCGTTAATCATTAAGCGAAATTAATTACACCATCGCGACGAGCATTTAATTATCTTTCTGTAGAAAGGGCACTTTGATATACTTTCGACAAAAAAAAAAAAAAAAAAAAAAAAAAAAACATGTTTTTTTTTTTTTTTTTTTTTTTTTTTTTTTTATTATTATTATTGAAATTTGCATGAAAAATCACATGTGATATTAGTGTTAAATCACTTATGATATGTAATATCACATGTGATATTAGTGTTAAATCAAATATGATATATAATATCACATGTGATATTAGTGTTAAATCACATATGATTTTTCATGCAAATTTCAGTAACGAAAGAAAACGAAAAAAACGTAAAAAAGAACGTGAAAAACACGAAAAAAATAATTTTGTCGAAAGTATATCGAAGTGCCTATCTATAGAAAGATAATTAAATGTTCGTTGTAACGATATATTTTTTTTTCACTTAACGATTAACGGTTTGAAAGATATTATATTTGAAAAAAAAAAATGATGAAAGTAGGTTTTTTAAATTTTTGGAATTAATCTCATTCATTAGATCAAATAAAGATGAAGGGTGGAGATTAATCCTATGTAAAAAAATTTGGTCCTCAAATGATCTTAAATCATTAATTTATAACTTCTTTAAAGTTTGTAATAATAACCTTAAAAAGTAATATAGTAAACTTGATCTAAATTCCTTATGTTTGTAAAAGCATAATTCTTTTTTTACCATCCTATTATACCAGTTATAATTGACGGAGATTAGTTATTGGAGTGTTGGACCAATATACGAGTCTTGCCTAAATTCCTTATGTTTGTAAAAGCATAATTCTTTTTTTACCATCCTATTAATACCAGTTATATAATTGACGGAGACTAGTTATTGGAGTGTTGGACCAATATACGAGTCTTGCCGACATAATCGCATCAGCATGTCTTACACAATATGATTGATAAAGTTAGTGCGCATCCTTTTTAACCTTTTTTTGCATCCAATGGGGGCCATTCACATCTTTTTAGCCCAATAAGACTGAAGGGAGTGAGGCTACCCAACTAAGGGACGACTCGCGACACGTGGTGCCTAGTCAGCATGTTGGGTAGCCTCAAAAAAAAAGGGGAGTGGGGCTACCTAGGAGGGTGGGGCGACTCACGACACGTGGCAGACAATAAGTGGAGTAATATAAACCTTGGACACGTGGCAGACAATAAGTGGGTAATATAAACAAAGGCAGGCGACCCATATGTATCGCTTGAAAGGCAAGTTGCCTGGTGGGGGTGGTGTAGCTGGCTACTTGGAGGCGTTCCAAGGCCTTATCGCCTGCCAAGTAGCTCCACTCCTCTCAGCCTAAGAGCAGGAGGTGTGGTAACGCATTACCGCGTTAAATCTTAACTTGCATCGCGTTAAACCTGCGTTAACTACAACATTTAGCTGCGTTAACCCTTTAACGCAATGTTAAATATTTTTTTTCTTCTTCCGATTTAAATGGGTTTTGGTGGGTATTTTGGTGTGTTTATATACCGTGTGTGTGTTTTAGTGTGTGTAGTGGCAGATTTTGAGGTTGAAGAGAGGTTGAAGAAAGCAACTTTCTGTGTTTTACAATTTCAGTCGGTTTTTTTTTTTTTTTTTTTTTTTTTTAAAAGTAAAAAAAAATAAACTAGTTATTGCAAATTTTAGTTTTTTAACTTTAAAGAAAATGTTTTTTTTTTTTTTTTTTTTTTTTTTTTTTATTATTTTATTTATTTATTTATATATTTTATAAATAGAAAAGAAAAAAAAATGAGGCCCAAAATGTGGTGTTATAGTTGAGTTAAGGTTAAGTTATGATAATACAATGGGATTCGCTCGACCGAAGGGAACGATGCGTAGCGCCATAGGGGGAACCTAGCGTAGCAGAGCCAGTCGCAACCAAGTAGATAGCTCTACGCCTCTGCCGAACGAACGAAGAGCTAACTAAGTACGGTTAAAGAAAGTGAAAATGATACATAAACAAAAGATAGAACAAATGCGACAGAAAGCGTCAGAGCTTCGAAAGCCTTAAATTGAGCCCTTTTTTTTTAGTTAAAGGTGAAAGGGTTAAAGCTGATGTGGCGGTGACGTGGCAGTGTGTGAAACTTTAACTTGGGTTACCATACCCCTTGCTCTTAACAATGACTTTATACCCCACCAATCCACTATTAACGCAGGCTGAAATTATTTCTAACAAGGATGGCTACGAACCGCCGCGATGCGGCGGGGCAGTTGATATGTGCTTGAAAACGTGCTGTCTTTCGATACTGTCTTGCTTTTGTTGTTTACATGTTTTGTTTTCGTATGACGTATTGTAATAGCTATTGCATTTGGTTAATGAGTCAAGTGTGTGTGAACGAAAGCCCAAACAGGAGCCCAAACTACTTTGCAACAAAAAGGATAGTTGGTCCCAAAAGGGCCACAAAAATGGGCTTCCAAACACCGAATACCGGGAACCAACAAATTGCACTGAATCCACCGTATTTAATATATATAGTAATTATTGCGCTTTTCTTTTCTTACCAATCACTGCTAGCAGCTTCTGTAATCTCACAATTAACCAAAAATGGCTTAACTTGTTCTTTCTGCCTTGCTTCCAGTTGTTTTCGAGAAGCTAACATCTGTACTCGAGAACAACATTGCTCGCTCCAAAAGAATTCACTCCGAGCTGAAGAAATGGGAGAGGAAGTTATTCCTGATCCGAGCTCTTCTTAGTAATGCTTCTCAGAAAGAAATCAAAGATGAAGCAGTTAAATGGTCTCCAACATTTGGTTTACGACATAGATGATATGCTAGATCGTGAGTTTGTCAACCAGTCTCAACCCATCACCATAACCAACAAGGTAAGAAAGTTTATCCCATCTTGTTGCACTAGTTTCTCATTAAGTACTAGGATGGGCAGCAAGTTAAATAATATTTCCACCAGGTTACAAGAACTAATGGATGAAAAGGATAAACTTGGTTTAAGTGTGAAAAACGAAGGGTCAAAAGATAAAAACAGAGGTTACCAGACCTCTTTTGAAGGTGGACGGGGTATTGTCGGGCATGAAGGTGATAAAAAGGAATTGGTTCATAAACTGTTAAGTGATGAATCACGTAATGAAAACTTTGGCATCGTTCCGATTGTTGGTATGGGAGGGATAGGCAAAAAAACTCTAGCTAGAGCTTTGTATAATGACCAGTTAGTGAAGGATCACTTTGAACTAAAGGCATGGGTTTGTGTTTCCGATGACTTTGATAGTTTCAAGATAAGCAAAGTTATATATCAAGAAGTGGGAGGGGAACAAAAGGATTTAGTAGATTTAAATCAGCTTCAAGTAGCTCTTAGAGATCAACTTATGGGGAAACAATTTCTGCTAGTTTTGGATGATGTTTGGAGCGATAAGTGGGAAGATTGGAAGACCTTAGAGGGCCCATTTTTTGCAGGGGCTTCTGGAAGCAAAATTATCATCACAACTCGAAAGAAAGAATTGGTCAGAAAGCTGTTGAACCACGATCATCCATACATTCTACAAAAGTTATCACCTGACGATGCTCTGCCTCTATTTGCTCAAAATGCTTTGGGTGAAAATAACTTTGATTTATTTCCCGAGCTAAGACAACATGGTGAAGGCATCGTTCAAAAATGCGATGGCTTGCCTTTGGCTCTAGAAGCACTTGGCCGTTTATTGAGAAATAGGACCGATGAAGAAGAATGGAAGCGGTTGTTGGATAATGAGATATGGATGTTAGAAGATGAAGGTGGTTTTCTTCCGGTACTTAGACTAAGCTACCATGATCTTTCTGCTTTTCTTAAGCAATTGTTTGCATATTGTTGCTTGATCCCCAAGGACTACGTGTTTGAAAAGAAGGACTTAATTCTGTGGTGGATGGCGGAAGGGTTTTTGCACAGTTCAGGTACAAATAAAACAATGGAATGCTTGGGTGAGGAATATTTTCAAGAGTTGTTTTCAAGGTCATTTTTTCAACATGTCCCTGATGACGAATCATTGTTTGTGATGCACGACCCCATGAATGATTTAGCCACATTTGTTGTTGGAGAATTTTTTTTCAAGGTTAGACTCAGATGTGAAGAATGATGTTAGGAAGACAGATTTTGAAAAGTTCCGTCACATGTCATTTGTTTGTGAGAAATATAATACTTGCAACAAGTTTAAGGCATTTGAAAGAGCTAATCATTTGAGAACGTTTTTAGCTATGATCAATGAGGTGAGACTTAATAGATGGCAGACATTCTACTTATCAAGTAAGATTCTAGTTGACACACTTCCCCAATTACCATTGTTGAGGGTTCTAAGTTTGAGTAGATTAGATATAGATGAGGTACCAGAATGTGTTGGCAATATGAAGCACTTGCGGTATCTTAATTTATGTCAAACTACAATCACACATTTACCAGAAAGTGTTTGCAATCTTTATTACTTACATACATTGATTGTTTCCGGCTGTTATAGGTTGACTAAGTTGCCCGACAACTTCTTAAAGCTTAAAATTTTGCGGCATTTTGACATTTGGGATACATTGCTTTGGAATATGATGCCGTTAGGGATTAGTGAGATGAAAAGCCTACAAACCCTTTCCAACAAAGTTGTTGTTGTTGAAAACAACGACTTTTTTATATCTTGGCTTAGGAACTTCAAGAATCTCCAAGCGGAGATTTATATTGATGAGCTGCAAAAAGTGCAAAGTGCAAGGGATATACAGGAAGTCAACTTATCACAAAAGAGGGTTAGTAAGTTACATATGGGATGGAGTAATGTCTTTGATGATTCTCGAAGTGAAAAACTTGAAAAGGAAGTCCTCGATGCGCTCAAGCCTCATAGTGATAACTTAAAAGATCTTGAAATTGTGTCATACAGAGGTAAGTTGTTTCCAAACTGGATCGGAGATCCCTCATTTCTCCGTTTGACTTCTGTACGGATTGAAAGATGTGGAAATTGTATGTTTCTACCACCACTTAGGGAACTGGCATCACTTAAGAAGCTGGATATTCGAGACCTAAATGAGGTGAAAGTTGTGGGATCAGAGTTTCTTGGGACAGGTATTGCATTTCCTAAGCTTGAAATTCTGAGAATTACAAATATGATGGGGTGGGAGTTTTGGTCAACTAAGAGTGGTGCATTAATGTTTCCATGCCTTGAAGAGCTGGAAATAAGAAATTGTCCTAATTTGACTGAAGTCTCACTTGAAGCACTACCTTCGCTTAGGGATTTATATCTCAACTATTGTAGTGATGGTTTATTGACAATGTGGAAAACTAGAAGGAATGTTGAATAGTTTTACCGTTTAAAATTTGATTCGCTTTGTTACTTAATGTGATTTCAAATAAAACATACACAAACAAATAATCACACAATATATATGAAAAGTAAAGAGAGGAAAGATCAAACCACACAACACTGATGTTTATAGTGGTTCGGCTACAAGGACTCTCTTCATTGCCCTACTCCACTCCTCGAGCCTCTAACTCGAGAGTTATCTTTCACTACGAAACAAACTCCCTTCTAGGTGGAGAAAACCTTTACATGTCGCTTACTTCTTTTTCCGGTACTAAGCTAAACACCGAGTTCTTTACAAGGGTACAACTGCTCCCTTTTGGTTCTTTTTCCGAGTTCTAAGAGTGGTGCATTAATGTTTCCATGCCTTGAAGAGCTGGAAATAAGAAATTGTCCTAATTTGACTGAAGTCTCACTTGAAGCACTACCTTCGCTTAGGGATTTATATCTCAACTATTGTGGTGATGGTTTATTGACAATGTGGAAAACTAGAAGGAATGTTGAATAGTTTTACCGTTTAAAATTTGATTCGCTTTGTTACTTAATGTGATTTCAAATAAAACATACACAAACAAATAATCACACAATATATATATGAAAAGTAAAGAGAGGAAGGATCAAACCACACAACACTGATGTTTATAGTGGTTCGGCTACAAGGACTCTCTTCATTGCCCTACTCCACTCCTCGAGCCTCTAACTCGAGAGTTATCTTTCACTACGAAACAAACTCCCTTCTAGGTGGAGAAAACCTTTACATGTCGCTTACTTCTTTTTCCGGTACTAAGCTAAACACCGAGTTCTTTACAAGGGTACAACTACTCCCGTTTGGTTCTTTCACAAGGGTACAACCACTCCCGTTTGGTTCTTTACAAGGGTACAACCACTCCCAACACTCTTTGTGTTTTAAGGACTAAAACACTAACCTCACTCTACTGATGTAAATGATACAAACAATGATATGCAAACTAGTACAAGATCACACAGTGACTAAACTAGACGGATAACGACAGAACGTTGATCCTTGTATGTTTGATCCCTTTGCTACAAAAGGAAAGATCAAATGAATGAATGAATGATATGGGTTAGTAAATGAATGAGTATGTATTTAAGCTATATGAGTGATGGGAATGGCCAAATGATCAGCTTGCTATTTATAGGCAAAGCTGAGCAACAGGCGGCGGATCCGGTGGATCCCTAAATTTGGATCCGTCTTTGTATCCACTTGGATTCGCCGTGTCAGGCCAGCTAAGAGATCTTCAAATCTTTCCAAATCTTGCCATATCTTACCATATCTTCAAATGTCAACTCTTTGGCTTGAAGATCTAAACAAAATATCACAAAATCTTACCAAGATTGTGTACATGATGCATGCCATGATGTCATCCTAACTTTTGAAAATAAAGTTTCCATTTTAGGAAATAAACATGTAAATGTATAAAATGTAAATTCTAGTGATCTTGTGAAATGCAAATGTGTTCTAAAAAGACTTTAGCTTGAATTTATGATTTGCTGAAAGATATACCTTGTATTTGTCATTAACAAAAATAAGTAAAGATCGTAAAATATAAATAACGTTTTTGGGACGATATTTGTATTAACAATCTCCCCCTTTTTGTTGATGACAAAACATAAGGTGTATTTTTAAGCAAATGAATAAATGAAGTATGAGTCTTTTTTAAAAATATAGATTAAGTTTGTTTTATGCAAGTTTTGAAAACAATTTCAAGTATAAAAGTATGTACTGTGATGTTTCACAGTTATGCAAACTTAATCCTTTCTCCCCCTTTTTGTCGAAACAAAAAGAAGATATGCGTAGCGGAATGCGATTTTGAGAACTTTAAAGCTCCCCCTTGATTTATACTCCCCTTAAATGGAGTAACAAGGATATGATGTATGATGATGTATGATCCCACAAAACAAATGGTTAGACTATGTTAACCTATATTCGAACCTAAATCAACCTTAAAATAAATAAACTAAAAGCTATATAATAAGCTACTGAACAATACGTGTGACACTCTTAATGAAATAATAAAGAAGAATTGTAAAGATGAAAGGAAGAATGGATCGTGTGATGTAAAACTTGTAACCGAATGATTATATTCCAAACCTTAAGAGAACAATACAAATAAAACAAACACACACACACACTCTCTCACCTTTACAAGACTAAGAGGCACACCAAAATGGGTGGAGAGTGTGTGTATTTATAGTGGATGGATGGCCTTGGTTGCCCTAAAGGCCTTGGGTGGGCTTTGTGTTAGACTTGGGCCTTTTAGACTTTACTTGTACATTACATATTCAATGTCCAACACAAGCCTTTACATGGTTGTTTAATACTACACGACACACTCTTAAAATACATACAAATGACCATCACTTTCTAACAAATATAAAAGCTAACAGACTATGATATGCTCCCCCTAGATGTATACTCCCCATTGCAAGAGTACCAACGTATACATTTAAAGGATAGGAGATGCTACAAAAGAAAAGTTAGTTACTTCATGGAAGTAAAATGCATATGTAATAATCAACCAAACAATAAGTTTCAGCCCATTTGACTTTAAAAAGTCAAAATGAAGTGTCTGATCAAAATTTTGTACCTAATGTACATTTGATCAAGGCAATATGTTAAGTTAAAACAACCATACTATGATGTTAGTATTCTAAAATGAGATAATATGCTTAATGTTGATCACCCACAAGCATAAAAACATAACATTCATTACTTAGAAAAAATGATGTTACATTTAAACAAGGAAAATAAATACTAATAAGAAAAATTCTAAAACAACACCCTAAAAGTTCCTTTAAGAGGAAACTAACAAAGCTCCTATTGAGGAGGATGAGAGATTGCATTGAGACGCTCGAGAATGTGGTGCAATATGAACCTCATTTCATTTTGGAGCTCATTTACCAAAATGTTGGTCCTTTGGGCCAAATGAGCGGTTCTCTCGCAATGCGAGCAATCATGGCTTGAAAAACCGGGAGGAAGAGTAGTCTCATGGTTTTGTGGTGGTGGTGGTGGTTGGTTGTTTGATGATGGTGGTGGTGGATTGTTGGATGTAGGTGGTGGTGGATTGTTTGTTGGACCCGTAATGGAGGCTAACAAGGTGGATTGTAAGTCCATAGCCTCGTGGAGATGGGAGTCAACCATGTTTGAGAATGCATAGAGGCGGTTTAGTTCCTCATTGATCTTGGCTTGGGTGTTGGTTTGATTAATCCAAAACTCTTCATCAATGGAATGGAGAGTGGATCTTGGTGAAAGTTGTTGTGGTTGCGGTTGTGGTGGTGGTGCATCATGGTATAAAGGACCATGGATACCCGGAAAAACCGGATGAAAAAGCATGGGTTGTTGACCTTCAAAGGTCATGGGTGGAGGATTGGTTGACCTTGGTGGAAGGTCTTCCAAGTCATCAAGGTATGGGTGTGGTGATGAAGGTGGAGTCCTAAATAGCTCCATTGGTTGAAGTTTGGGTGATTTTGGGGGTGATGGTGATTTAACAGGTTGTGATGGAGCGGGTGGTGGAGTGGTAGCTATTGGAGTAATTGTTGGTGGTGGAGTATGAATGACTACATTTGGTGGTGTTGGAGTGGAGAGTGTGAGAAAATTCTCACTTGCAATAGGTGATGAGATATTTAGAGGAGATGATTTTTCTGATGATGAGTTTGCTAAGTTTATGAAGCAACATGGTTTAACACTAATGCGGGCAGTTCGTTTTGGAGGTCTAGAGGTGGAAGAGTTGTTTGATTTAGTCATGGTGAAGTAATGTAGCTAAGATGTACAGGAGAGAAAGTAGAGGAAATGGTGAGTGAGTGAGTTTAGTGATGATCCTAAGGTACTAATTTATAGGCAGAAGGTTTGTTGGTCTGTGTGTTTGGATTGGATGTAAAACTAATGGAGAATGTTGGTTCCTAATGATTTTGGAACAAAAAATTAAGCTTGTCACATCCTAAGGTCAATCCATTGAAATAGAGTTGAGTGATATGAGGGGGATTTGCAGTAAATGCAAGGAGATAGTGGAAAATATGGTGATTTGATATTTCCACGGATTTGACAGATCCCTCAAAAGGGTTCCTTACTTGTATTAGAAAGGTAACTCACATGAAAATTTTGAAAATTCAAATTTTGGCGGGAAATTGAGTTCTTAGGGTTCTAAGGGTTCCTAAATCATTCTAGAGAGTTTAATGATCAGTGAGTATAATCTAAAGAAGCTAAAAACCAAAATCTAAGTGTCGGGATGAGTCGGGAATTTTTTGAAAAAGTTACTGTTAGTACCCACGGATCCAATCGACAACAAAGATGGAGCCAAAGTTTGGGAGCCGTCGGATCCGTGGGTTCTGGACTGGCGGATCCAAGAGATACACTAGGAGGATACAAAAAGTGGGATCCGCCAGATCCGTCGTCCGAATGTGCTAAAACAAACAGAGAGATATGCAAATTTCACGTTTTTCGACAAAAACCCGAAAATTCTCCTAAAACATATGTAATAGCTAATATGTAGTGGAATAAAGCTAAAAACATGAATACTAACACACATTTGCATATAGTTTAATCCGATCATCATAACTTACCTTAAATGGAGTTAAGCCAAACAGTGGCTTATTCTCAAAAAATTGATAACGCTAAGTGTTATCGACCTGCAAATCTGAGTTAGTTCACATACACATCAAGTACTAATATAATATCTCAAGATACACATAAGTTTAACACATCATTGTTTGAAAACGTCTAGACCTGAACACTCCTCTCACTTGAACTTCTTGCTCAATTTCTTCATACCCTTATGAAGTTTCATGATCCAACGCCCTAAATTCTTCACCATTCCTTTGGTTTGCTTGAACTCCGGTGATTTATTCGCAATCGGTGAAAGTTGACGCAAGTATTCCGGTGGAGTGATCCTAGAGTTTGGCAAGCTGTCATCGTCACTCATTGATGATGATGATGATGATGCTGATGTTTGAGGGCGAGGACATTTGCCTTTGTCAACCGCTACCCTAAAATCGCTTAATGGAACAAAGGTGTGTGGAATCTCATCATAATCAGGAACAAATACTAAGGCATTTATAGGAATGGGTGAAAAGGCTCTATAGAGACGAGTCAAGAGCATCCCGTAGGGCATAGCGGTGGTACCTTGTACCGGAATATCGGCCATTCGTTTGGCGATATAGTATGCAAGGTTAAAGGGTTGATGAGTTGAGACACAATACATCATATAGCAAAGACAAGCGTTGATGTGATCCCGATTCCCTACCGTGCTAATGACATTAGTTCTCAAAACATCTTCTAACTTCCAAAACTCGGGCCTAAGTTCATTGAGTTCCATGGCAAATGGATCTCTATTTACTTGTTTGCATCGATGTGTCCTAGTTGGATTGTTTCTAGGATTAAAGAGATGTTCCCTAATGGTTTCTTTGGCGGTCAAAGGTGTGGCATATGGTGTCGTTCTCTCAAGGTTAGACTCTAAGATTGTTAATGACCACTTATCAGAGTAGACACATGTTCTATAATTTGGAACTCCTAAGACATCTCCAAATTGATCTAAGGGAATGTTGAATTGGGTTCCATTGATTCTAAAGTGAATGTTCATGAGACCATTGTCATTGGAACTAAGACCTATGGTTGCATAAAATTCGAGAATGAACCTAGGAATGATAGGTTCATCAATGTCTAAGAGGCCATCGAAATGAATTGCGGCTAATTGCTCTCGGAGATTGGTATCTTCATAGAATGAGGGGTCTACAACCCTACCCTCATGGACGTATCGGTTTTCTAAGGCTTTGAATATATTGACTTGGGCTTCGGTAAGACCCTTGGTTTTGTGGTGTTTAGGAAGGTAATGGATGGTCTTTTTGTGATCGTAGTTGGTTGCGGGAGGCATAGTTATCCTAGACACGAAAAATATATATAGTTTAGTTAAAATTATCGAAGATATGTATAAAGGTCTAGTGTGTGCCTACATGGGGACAATGTGGAGGTGCGGTTATCTCGACTCCTTTTGATGCATGAAAATTATGTTTATGCAAGTTTTATGATAAAACGAGAGATAACCCAAACGCTCCTACTTCAATGTAGCTACGATTGAATGTACCCGAAAATACATATTAATTATGTATTCCCTTTAGCATTCAAGAGACATTATGCAAGTGATGCTTAAAACATAACGTTTTTGTATTTGTATGAACAATGTTCAAAAACCGTTTTTCCTAGTCGTGAGAAGATTTTAGCAAAAATTTCTCATGGGGTTTTTGATGAATAATGACAATGTACTACAAGATGCAATTCCTAACTATGAAAAACATGATTTGTTATGCAATTTAGTAAATATGCTTCATGATTTTTCAAGAATTATGCATAACCCCAAGTTTTGGTTTTGTGCATGAAATAGAAATCCTAGACGCAGATCAGGAGTGTAAACATGTTAAGGATACTTACAGTGATGATTTGAGCACAAATTGGTTGAAGAAGATAGCCTAAATTATGATTTTGGTGAATTATGGGTCGAATACAGTAGGTGATAAGTTTTAGGGAGAGTGATGAATAGTACATGGTATTTGTTTAATATATATAAAAACTGCCTCAGTAGATGACGGATCCGGCGGATCCCAAACAAGGGTTCCGCCCTTGTTGTCGTTTGGATCCGCTGGATCAGAACTCAGGTTGGGTTTTTGCCGTGTTTGGTTAATCTAAGGTTTGAGCTAACGTTTAATCTATTCACTAGGTTCCATTAATCCTAAACCAAGTCTAAGATAGTTGAAAGGTTCTCTCTTGAGAGGTTTTGTGAGGATATCGGCAATGTTGTCCTCTGAGGAAACTTTCTCAATTGAGATATTTCCCTTCTGAACATTGTCACGAAGGAAGTGGTGATGTATTTCTATGTGTTTGGTTCTAGCATGTTGGACTGGGTTTTTACTAAGATCGATAGCTCCTTTGTTGTCGCAAAGAATGGGAATGTCGTTTAGTTCAATTCCATAGTCGACGAGAGCTTGTTTCATCCATAGTGCTTGTTGGCAAGCTTTTCCTGTTGACACGTACTCGGCTTCAGTTGTTGATATGGCGAGGGCTGTTTGTTTCTTAGCAAACCATGCGGTGAGACAATGTCCTACAAAAGTACAAATACCACTAGTACTTTTCCTATCAACATAGTCACTGGCATGGTCTGAGTCGGCATACACTATGGTTTCTACACCTGTCCCTTTGGGATACCATAATCCTAAATGTGTAGTGCCTTTAATGTATCTAAATATCCGTTTAACGGCTTCAAGATGAGATATTTTGGGATCTTCTTGAAAATGTGCACATAGAAAAACACGAAACATAATGTCTGGCCTACTAGCCGTAAGATAGAGCAAACTACCAATCATTCCTCTATATTTAGTGCTATCTATGGATTCGTTTTCTTCATCCTTTGTGAGTTTGGTTTCTGAGGACATGGGTGTTTTCGTAGGTTTTGAGTCTTCAAGACCAAACTTCTTAAGCATATCTTTGATATACTTTGATTGGTTGAAGAATATCCCATCTTCTAATTGTTTTATTTGGAGACCTAAGAAAAAGTTTAGTTCCCCCATCATACTCATTTCAAACTCGTCATGCATGATTTTTGAGAAATCGTCGCATAACTCTTGACAAGTTGAGCCGAATATAATGTCATCCACATATATCTGGATGATGATTATATGTGATCCCTTTTTCTTGGTGAAGAGAGTATTGTCTACTAGGCTCATGGTGTACTTATGGTCAACTAGGAAGGTCTTAAGTCGATCATACCAAGCTTTTGGTGCTTCCTTAAGTCCGTATAAAGCTTTCTTAAGTTTGTAAACATGATTTGGTTTTTCAAAATCGGCAAAGCCGGGAGGTTGTGCAACATATACTTCTTCATTTATAAATCCGTTTAAAAATGCACTTTTGACATCCATTGAAATAATTTAAAATCATGTTCATATGCATATGCAAGTAGTATCCTAATAGACTCAAGTCTAGCTACGGGTGCAAATGTTTCATCGTAATCTATACCTTCTTGTTGATTGTAGCCTTGTGCTACTAGCCTAGCTTTGTTTCTAGATACTATGCTACTTCCTATTTGATTTTGAATTTTCTTACTTAAGATTTCAAATTTATCAAATGCTTCGTTTTTAGTTTTTAGAAACTTAGTCCAAGTATACCTAGAGTAATCATCTACTATTACCAAAATATAGAAGTTTCCCCCGTAACTTTGTATAGCGGATGGACCAAACAAATCCATATGTAATAATTCTAGACACCTAGATGTAGATACCATGTTTTTAGCCTTATGGCTATTATGAACTTGTTTTCCTATTTTGCAAGCATCACAAAAGTGTTGGTCATATTTTAACTTGGGCAGGTTCCTAACGAGTTCCTTAGATGATAAGAAATGAATTAACCTCATATTGGCGTGACCTAAGCGTCGATGCCATAGAGTTGAGTTATCATCCAAAGAAGTGAGACAAAGCTTGTCTTTAGGTGTTTTGTCGAGTTTCATAACGTAAACGTTATTCTTCAAAACACCTTTTCCTACAGTTATGCCATCCTTAAGTATTTTACTTCCATTTTCACTGAAAAGGACGTTATACTTTTTGCGGCACAATTGACTTATACTAAGCAAGTTAAAACCTAAATTATTTACATGAGCAACATCATCAATAGAGAGAGAGAGTCATGAGAGATCGTACCTTTTCCGATGATTTTATTTTTAAGTTTGCTACCGAATGTGACATTACCTCCGTCATACACTTGGTAGGTTGAGAAAAGGCTTTTGTTTCCCGTCATGTGCCTTGAGCACCCACTATCTTTGATCCACTCATCAGGTTCTAATTCAACTTTTAAGCACACCTAAGTTCAAGAAAAACTCAAGCGTTTGGTCCCCAATATCTCATGGGTCCGTTTGGGTTAAACATGACATTATCATGGTTCATGTAAGGAAATGGTTGACAATTGTTCCATGGTATGTAATTAGGACCATTAAAGTTTCTAGACATGTTTTGGTTCCAATTACTTTGGTAAATATGATGTGGGTTATCATTACTTTTTGGAAAGGGGTGTTCGGGAAAACTAGTTTGAGGTCTCTGTTGAACTGTTTTAACTCTGTACTCATTTCTAGCTTGACCTCTTATTATAGAAACTGCTGGTTTTTGTTTGTTATTAGTTATACTAGTACTAGGTTTTCTAGTGACTCTAACGAATTCAGTACGGTCAGTTTTTAGAACCTTCTGTTCACAACTTGTACCGGCGGATCCTTTTGGTACTACTGGCGGATCCAAAACTTTGGATCCGTCAGATCCGTGGGCTTCTGACTTAGTTGGAACAGTTTCTTTTTCTTTCACAGTTTGTTTCTTAAAGTCACTTAAAGTTCCTAGTTTCATAAAACCTAGTTCGGTTTTATCATGAGGTAGTTTTTGTATCTTCATTATCTCATCTGCACAACTTATGTTTTTATCAAACTTTTTAAACTTGGAATTTTGTTTGATGAGATCTTCCTGTGTGGTTTTAATGTTTCTAGTTCTAATTTAAGTTCCTGGCACGACACACACGTTTCTTTAGCATTTTTACCTTTTTCCATTGGTATAACCTTTTCTTTAAGCCAATAAACTTCGTTTTCTAAAAGTGTCTTTTTGGTTTTTAAGAACTTGTTTTTGTTTATGATTTTTAAGGTTATATCACACAGTTTGTTGTATTCTACTTCTAAGGTTTCATCATCTATAGAAGAGTATGATGAGTCAGAATGTACCTCTTCTGTGTCGTGAGCCATGAGAGCAACTTCGTCGTTCTTAGGCTCGTCATCATCTCCTTCACTATCACTCCAAGCTCCACTGACGAAGGCTCTTTGAGACTTGTTCTTTGGAGGCTTTGGACATTCACCTATCAAGTGACTAGAATCACCACACCTATAACACTTCCTGTCTACTTTTCCTTTCCTATCATCACGGTCTTTTCGGAAGGATTTCTTTTCTTCACGAGGTGGTCTAACGAACTTTCCTCGTCTCCTGAAGAATTTCCTAAAATCTCTTACCGCCATGGCATATTCTTCGTCTTCGCTACTAGAACAAGACTCTTCATCACTTGACTCAACTCTAGCTTTCAAGGCAATGGATTTTATTTTCTCCTTCTTGCCTTTAACTATTTCTGAGTCTTTTTCCATCACCATTTCGTGAACTTTGAGGTTTCGTATGAGCTCGTCCAGTGTCATACTTGAAAGATCCTTAGATTCTTCAATAGCTGTCACCTTTGCTCTCCACTTTGGGTGGAGTGCTCTTAGAAATTTCCTGACAAAATTCTTACTATAAAAAGATTCATCAAGTGCTTTAAGAGATGTAATAATAGTATTAAACCAAGCAAACGCACTATCAATGGTCTCATCTTCAGAGATAACAAATTGTTCATATTGTTGAACAAGAAGATCAATTTTGTTATCTTTGACTTGTGAGTTCCCTTGATGAGTGATAATTAGTAATTGCCAAATATCCTTATCCGTTTTACACATAAAAACTCTTTCATATTCTTTCTTAGGTAAAGAATTGTAAAGCATCATTTTGGCTTCATTATTTTTGGCAATCAACTTCTTTTGCTCATCACTGTGACGAATAAAAGAAGTACCTATGTCCCGACCACCAGAAATATCATTACTAATGGGCTTATAGTCACCCTATACAATAATATACCACAGATATATGTCCTTTGACTTCACATATGTCTCAAAGCAATTTTTCCAATATATGAAACAATTTGGTTCAAATAGTGGTGGTCTTTGCATAGACTGCCCTTCTTTAAAGTTTTCAAAATCCATTGATCGTTTCAAGTTTTTAAAATACAATATATTTTGAAAATCTTGAGTAACACCGCTCTGGTACCAATTGTGGAAAACTAGAAGGGGGGTTGAATAGTTTTACCGTTTAAAATTTGATTCGCTTTGTTACTTAATGTGATTTCAAATAAAACATACACAAACAAATAATCACACAATATATATGAAAAGTAAAGAGAGGAAAGATCAAACCACACAACACTGATGTTTATAATGGTTCGGCTACAAGGACTCTCTTCCTTGCCCTACTCCACTCCTCGAGCCTCTAATTCGAGAGTTATCTTTCACTAAGAAACAAACTCCCTTCTAGGTGGAGAAAACCTTTACACGTCGCTTACTTTTTTTTCTGGTACTAAGCTAAACACCGAGTTCTTTACAAGTGTACAACCGCTCCCGTTTGGTTCTTTCACAAGGGTACAACCACTCCCATTTGGTTCTTTACAAGGGTACAACCACTCCCAAAACTCTTTGTGTTTTAAGGACTAAAACACTACCCTCACTCTACTGATGTAAATGATACAAACAATGATATGCAAACTAGTACAAGATCACACAGTGACTAAACTAGACGGATAACGACAGAACGTTGATCCTTGTATGTTTGATCCCTTTGCTACAAAAGGAAAGATCAAATGAATGAATGAATGATATGGGTTAGTAAATGAATGAGTATGTATTTAAGCTATATGAGTGATGAGAATGGCCAAATGATCAGTTTTCTATTTATAGGCAAACCTGAGCAACAGGCGGCGGATCGGCGAATCCCTAAATTTGGATCCGTCTTTGTATCCACTTGGATCCGCCGTGTCAGGCCAGCTAAGAGATCTTCAAATCTTTCCAAATCTTGTCATATCTTACCATATCTTCAAATGTCAACTCTTTGGCTTGAAGATCTAAACAAAATATCACAAAATCTTACCAAGATTATGTACATGATGCATGCCATGATATCATCCTAACTTTTGAAAATAAAGTTTCCATTTTAAGAAATAAACATGTAAATGTATAAAATGTAAATTATGTGATCTTGTGAAATGCAAATGTGTTCTAAAAAGATTTTAGCTTGAATTTATGATTTGCTAAAAGATATACATTGTATTTGTCATTAGCAAAACTAAGTAAAGATCGTAAAATATAAATAACGTTTTTGGGACGATGTTTGTATTAACAGACAAGTCTAATTCACGCAGCTTCATTAGTCACCAGGTTGAGTATAAGTAGTATTACAGGACTTAGTGATGAGGTGTGGAGAGGTGTTATGGACTATCTTTGTAATACCCTAAAATATGGAATACATTTTTTTTTATTCTTTTGGTATATAACCTAAGTTAATTACTAATATGTGATGTATTAAACTATATGTTATAAATAAAGAAATATGATTAATTTTATCCTAAGTAGCTTAACTAAATAATTTATACTTTCCTAAATCCTATGCTACTACACCAAATGACCCATATCCCATCTCCTTAAGATTTTACACGTTTTCTAATTCTTTCCTAAATATGAGAACCGAATTTTCCTAGCACCTATTCCCTTGGTTCGTTAGTTTTGAAAGGATAAGAGAACACATGATATATTGTCACAATTAAAATATTTGCATGTATCCCTTTTCTTTAACCAATTATACGACTTGCCAAATAGATACACACGGTTTCTCCCTAATTTTAGCCCAAGAATCACGTTTTATCAATTATACAATCAATCACATTCAATTGTTTCCTAAACTAAACCCATGCTCCCCCATTTTTTTTAGTAATCGGTTTCCCTCTCCCTCTCTCATATCGAAGCATAAACAGCGCTCCATCCATGATCACCGAAACCCTAAACAAGTCTCAACCCAAGCGATTAACAAGAGAAGTGGATTCATGTTCTGGCTTCAAACGTAGGCAGGGTTGGTTGTTCGTGTAAAATCAGATTCGAAGTATGGTGAGAGGTTGCAGGTGCTACAATTATTCGTGTGGGGTTTGTGTTCCTTCGTTTGGATCACTAAATGGCACCTGTGTGAATGCTTACGTCTTTGAGTCAACCTGCTGTTGTTGAACGAGGTTTAGAGGATGGGTGTTGCAGGCAAATAGTGATCGTGTGTGATTGTGTCCGTGTTCGTGTTTGCATTAAATTGTATAGTAAGGGTAAAACTCGGACCCAATAAAAGTAACATGTTTATGCTGGGTAAAGCATATTAATCTAAGTAACAAAGATTCAGCTCAACTTGAACAATTGTCTTGGTTTCTAATCTACTCTGATTTTTCTTCACAGAGCTTTTCAAAATTCTTGATGGGATTCGCAGTCAGCCTTCCAAAGCGGAGCTCAAGGGTTCAAATCCAACGGGGAGAAAATTAATCCCCTTGTGGCCACGGAGGTTCACCTGCGCCGACTCCAAGCTATCCAAAAGGGTAGTCACCCTGGGATTAGTTGGCTCGCAATGTCGAGTCGGAAACCTAGATAAAATAAAATAAAATAAAAAACGCAAGATGCCATTGTGAATGCCTCTATCAAAAATTGCAGAGAAGGAGTATCTTTTGTATGAGTTAATATGAACCTTTCGCGTTTCTGCAATGCAGCTGTTATTGCTTTAGGCCGTGTCGGAGTTTAACTTTGTGTCCTTTTTTGCAATTGTTATTGGTTTTTGATAGTGATTGTTGTTCTACTTGACATTATGTACCTTTTTCTTGTCATCCGAAAAGTTTTATACAAAGAATCTGGTATATTTTGTAAGCTCTTTGTTTTACTGTTTAACTATAGATCCATTATTATAATCACCACCACAATATGTTAATAAGCTCAACCTTCTGCTAACAAGTAAATCTGAAATTTTACTATGATAGACCTATTTAAATGGATTTATCTTACCCATTTGACATGTTTCTTTTTCATTTTCAGTCAACTCTTGTATCCCAATCCATTATTTAACCCATCAGAGATTAAAAATTAACCTAATTAGACCAATTAATATATACAGGAGTATGTATAACCACATCTACAACGAACACACATACGAAATCAGATAGCTTTAGTAATACATAGATGTACAAGAATCTTATTACCTTCTTTATAAAGTTTTGCTGGTTCTAAATTCAACAAACAAATTGGCTATTAAAATAATGTTATCACAATTACTGAGAATTAAGCAGCCCTTCTTGATCTAATAAACCCCTTAGTGTCACTAAATATCACATATGAAGGTGACTTCCTCAAAAAGCGACTCCCCGATAGTACTTTCAGAAGATATATCCTCGTCATCCTTCATAGGACCACCTTCATAGCTAGAACCTGAAGACTCATTTAAATTAAGAAAACGTTTTTTTGGTGTACCATTTTTAAATTGGTCTTGAACCATGCCGTCTAACTTCATGGGTATGTTCTGTTTTGTTCTTCCTCTTCAATCTTTTTATCTTCTTCAACAATGGTTTCATTAATCTTCATTTCTTCCCTATGATCATGGTTCATTATCACTGCCTTCGTCAATCTTTGGGTATTCTTTACCCAAGGCCTTTGGTCTAGTGGTATGTGAGTTGCCAACCAACCTAGAGGTTGTGGGTTCAAGCCTGTTAGTTTTGATGGACAAAATATTAAATGTGTATGTCTAGAATCGAACTCGGGACCACGGGATTGCACACATTACGTATGAGGAATTAATGTGTAATAATTAATATATAAACCGTTATATATTTAATTATTTAAACACAAAAATAACGACTAACGGACGTTAAGTAATTAACGGGAATTGACTAACGACCGTTAGGGAATAAAGGAAGGGTTATAGATGAAATTAGAGTGACAAGAAGGTTCCGGAATCCCTTGGGATGTCTATAACCGATCGGCCATAGTATAGCCAACCCATGCAAACTTGTTCTCCAAGATTTCTAAACTCTATAAATACAAAGGCTATGGTTATTCATTCTTTACTCTTGCACTCTTGCAATCTTGCACTCTGGCTATAACCCTAGGATCTTTTCCTTCTTCTTCTTTTGTTCTAGTCGATCTACATAACCCTTTGGGTTAGTCGATCCAAGCCTTTTATAAACAAAACTTGTTTAGTTTATTTTGTGTTTAAAGATCTAGCAATCTCATTAGTTCGGTTATAGTACGTGTGTACAAGATTGTGGATATTAACTCACTATAGTTAATACATCTTGGATTGAGATACAAAAAGGTAAGGGGTATCTCGTTAATCCGTTCTTGTTATTTAAAGAAGAAGATTGAAGTTGATTCTTGTTCTTGCTAGAATCAAAAGGTACGTTCTTTAATTTTGGGTTAATCTTTTATGTGTTAAAAGTAGATCATAAAACCCCTTCCCCCAACGTGGGAAAAAGTTTATTAGATTAATAATGGGGTTGTCCCGGGTATTTAAAAAATTTTAACCCGCGGGGGATCAAGCCAGGTTAACACGTAATTAAATTAAACCCAAAAAACATAAAAAAACGAACCTTTTGGTTTTTGGGGTTTATGTTACAAGATTTTTAGGGTTTTTAAAAAAAATCGAACCCTAATTTTTTTAAGGGGGGGGCCGATGCCCTATAATTAAAAATTAGTTTTGTACCCTAAAATTGTAACGTTTTTTATTGGTTAAAGGTTACGTTCCTTGTGACTTGCATTAATCCATGATGAAAAATGCATGTTTATCATGGGTTATATTTTTATTAATTGTTAAGTTTAAATTTTTTTAAAATGTAAT